>JAYESA010000011.1:130548766-130561266 GCA_036927795.1 Iris macrosiphon | reverse complement strand
CCTATACATATAATATAATATAATATAATATAATATAATATAATATAATATAATATAATATAATATAATATAATATAATCATTAGTCATTACAATAGTACGCACAGGAACACAACTACGCTGCACTTAGGAACTGATGCAGGGGGTCACGACTGGTCAACTAGCAGGGTCGCGTGTGCACGTAGCTAAGACGTACACGTGCCATATCCTCAATTACCGTGTACATCAAGACAACGAATTATCAAAATACGTTACGAAACTAAATAACATATAATACAAAATTACAAGTCCTAGCTAACATGTTAGTATGCATAAGGCCAGTTGTCTAAACTCTAGGTCAACACAAGTATTTACGTTAAATAACCATATTTTTCTATGTGGTAAAACACTAACACTAATTTCTATTCTAAAATATGCACACACAAACACATTGCACTAGGGTTCACATTACACGTGTCCATTCAACAATACACCGATGCATTTGTAAATGACGAAAAAGAAATAGAAATATGTATACCTAGTCGATCGTGGCCTAGGGGGTGTCTGCGGCTCGTCGGCGGCCTGCCTCCGGCGATGGAGGGAGGAGCTCCGGCGAAGGTCGGCTGGGGGTGTTCAGGTGATGATGATGGTGATCGTGATGATGATGTCGGTGGTGATGGTGACGACGATGACGACGGTGACGATGGAGATGGTGATGAGGTTGGCGGGGAGACGGTGATTTTGGTGGCGATGGAGATGGTGATAAGGGTGGCCGTGGATAGTGACCTGGGAAGGAGGGGAGTCGGGTGGTGGCTACGGGGGGGTGTTGTGGTTTGAGGGATGATGGTATTAAATGGAGGAGGCGACGCGGGTGGTTGAGGGAGCAGGCTACTGGCGGTGGTGACTGGTGGCTATGGGGGTCGAGTGAAGGAGGTCACCGGCGGGTGTGATGGTGAGGAAGATGATGGTAATGGTGGTGACTGGTGGTCGATGATGATGGAGGCGGCGGTGTTAATGAAGTCGAGCTGTGGTGTGGCGGCGATGACTGGCTGTGGCGGGGTGTAGATGGTGGTGGGTGGTCGTAGTATAGGAGGTCGGGGTTGAAGGGAACTCGAGGGAGTCGGGGAGGAGATTATGTGATGGTGAGGTCTGCTCCAGTGGAAGGGAAGTCGGGGGAGGTGATGTCGGGAAGGGAGGAGAACGGGGATGGTAGTAGTGGCGGCTGCTGGCGAAGTCGGCGTGGCTAACAACGGGTTGTTTGGTCGTGGATGGGTTCTGTCGGCGGAGGGAAGTCGAGAATGGCGATAGAGTTTAGGCGCTCAGGCGGGGTTGGCTGACAGAGCGGAGGATCCGGTAAGGCGGTCAGGAAAATGGCCGGGGATGGGAGGAGGAAAATAATGAAGATGGAGGCTTGGTTTATGGTTTATAGTTTTATGTTGGTGATGGTGATGAAAATAATAATGGAGAGGGAGAGTTTTGCATGAGAGAGAAGAGGGTGATGACAACCTAGGGATTATGGCCGACCATGTGTTCCTTGGGATGGGGTTGGCTCATTGGGAAAGGGGGTAAGGATGAGTGATATATATATATATATATATGAGAGTATGTGTGGTGAGGATGATGCTTCATTTTGAATGAAGGGCCAAGATTAATCATGAAGGAAAGTGTACAACAAAAAGGGGAGAGAGAGAGAGAGAGAGAGAGAGAGATAGAGAGAGGGATTGGACTGGTCAAAGAGGGAGAGGAGGACACCTCACTGCATATTCACATAAAAGTCCCTAACAATTAGGAAATTGCACAAATAGTGGATTTTGGGATTAGATAAGGCAAAATACCATGTTTGGTATGATGTATTATGCTAAAATGGTGTGTGGTGTTTAGTATGAACCTTGAGGGTGTGAGTGGGGGTTTGGGTTGGAGTTGGGTTTAGTTTTTGGTGAGGTTGGGTCCTTGCACCAATTTAATTAAAATTAGTGTAATTGGTGCTCTTTAATTAATTGGAAATACATAGGATTAAAATTGGGTGGGACACAAGTGTCATAGACGTAGTAGGTTCAGAATAGAATATTGTCATAAATTGGGTTGCACAAACGGATTGAGGTTGTGTCTCCAATTTAGATTAGAACGGACAAAGATGCAAAGTTGGATTTATTTGGATTTAAGAACGGACGTTTGTAACGAATATTGTGTGACTAAAATGAAGCACAAGGGAGGATATTTATGAGTTACACAAGGGTCAGAATGGAAGGCTGGCATGTCTAAAAAAAATGTGTAAATTTTGTTTGAAAGCAAATGCTAGTGTAGCGCTCAAAATATCAAAGCAACGATAAGGTGCACAAAGTGATACAAATATTGCACAATAAATCCAAAATACTGCATTCTAATTCAAATTGGATTCAAACTAACCATAGTCTCTCTATCTAAGCTAAGTGGACCTAAAATTGGTCGAGGGGGTTTACACAATCATAATCCAAGAAGGTCTTACCTAAAATTACATGAAGGAACAGTCCTATGCAAAGAACAACATGCATGGTTATGGTCTCCGTCTATCTTATTATTACTGTCTCTGTCAGGGTATTCTACACTAACTATATAACCCAAGCATCCAAAAGGTACTAAAGAAGCAATTAATCAAAATAGATGGAAGAAACAGAAATAAAGAACGGAACTTGCTAACCCATTACCTGTAGTACCGATCTCTACAATAACTATATAACCCAAGCATCCAAAATGTACTAAAGAAGCAATTAATCAAAATAGTTGGAAGAAACAAAATTAAAGAACAGAACTTGCTAACCCATCACCTGTAGTATCGATCTCTTCGACCGTTATCACAAATGCTCCGCCTTACCGAGGTAGCACCCTCTGCGGGTGATGAGCAATCTGCGGTGCTACAAGTGGCCTAACTCCACCTCTCTGCCCTCGATCTGCACCCTGGCTTAGAAGTTGAAGGGTCCAGAGATAATTCTTCACCATATGCTCTATTGATCCACAATGTAAGCACGCTCTAAGTCTCTTCCGGTACATCTCCTAAGTGTGCCCAGTCTTCTTACAATAGGTGGATTGAGGAGCCTATTGCACCTGTCTCTGAGGTTGTTGTGGTATCTGCTGTACTGGAGCTTGTACTGGAGCAACAATTGGTTCATGTATCTGATATTTTTGCTGATAAGCTCTGAACTGTACTAGAATTTGCTGTTGCTAGAACCGCAGCCTCTTTACTTGTCCCATACTGCTACTGGCACCCCCAAACATATCACGGTCCCTCTTCGGCTTCAAGTTCCACTCTCGCTCGACCTTACGTGCCTCCGAAAGTATCTCAGAATATACCTTATAGAAAGACGGAATGAGTATCTTCACTTCCCAATTCAGACCCTCGTAGAAACGGATAGCCCGAACTTCTGGCTCTCTCACCAAGTACTTCACAAATCGGCTCAGCCTCCCGAACTCTACGGCGTACACCTTTACAGACATGCTCCCTTGTGTAAGGCTCTTAAACTGCCTTCCTAATTCCAATCTGTCCGTCTGAGCAAAGAACTTCTTCTTAAAAAGATCCTTAAACATCTCCCAAGACTGCCCTGCATAAAAAAGAAGTGGCTCGTTCCTGAACCAAGTGCGTGCAATGTCGAACAATTGAAGTCCTACCACCTCAACCTTCAGATCCTCCGCAAGATGGGACACCCTCATAAGATGCTCGATATCTTCAAGACAATTGTTATCATAGACTATACCCTCTGTCCCCTTGAAAACTCGAGGCTCAAGCTTCTTAAAATTTTGAATGTTGCCTGGCTCGAGCTGAACATCATGTGGCTGTGGAGGAGCCTCTCTCTGAACTGCTACAATAGCTACATGATGGGCGTTTTCCATACTCTGCCGCATCATATCTGAATGCCTGTGCTGTGCCTCTATCTGTGCCCTCTGTAACTCCATCATCTCTCTAAACAGTGCAACCATCAGCACGACATCTCCTAAAAATGGAGGTGGTAGAAGTCCCTCCGAAGCAACTGGAGTAGTCCTCGGAATATGTAAACCCCCTGATTTTTCAGGATTTTAAAAATCCATTTTTTAGAGTTTTTCTGAAATTTTCGGGGATTTTTAATTAATTAAAATTAAGGTATTTTGGAATTAAATAAATTTAAATGTTTTTAATAAATATTAAAATATTATAAAAATAATATTTTTGGGTGTAAAATAAAATATTAGACATAGGATAATTTTCATAGAATTTATTGGACCCAGAATCATTTTTAAAGACCTAAAAACTAAGTTATTTAATAAACCAATAAAAATCCAAATAAACTCGGTTTATTTTTGAACCAAACCAACCCGGACAGACCCTGAACCGAAGCCCTAAACCAACCCTGAACCCTAGCGGGTCGGGTCGGATCTAAACCCGACCCGTACCCGCGATATATACCCGAACTGTACCCTAGCGGGTCGGATCCGGAGCCGAATCCAGAACCCGACCCGCCAACCCGACCCGTACTGTAGCTGCTACAATAACCGTAACCCCTCGTCTCCCCGCCGCCGGCCGATCCGCCGTTGCTCTCCGCCTTCCCCGCGAACGTTTTCCAATGCCCCGCCTCCTCCGTCGGCGGGTACACGGCTCCCCCGCTCCCGGCGCCTCTTCCCTTCTCGACCGTCCACCTCCCTACCCACCGGCCGTCGCCCTATATAAATCCCCGTTGCCACCGCCAACTCCACTCACCGCCACCGTCGTCCCCGACTTCCTCCGGCTACCCATATCTTCCCTGACAACCCATTCCACCACCACCACCTCTCTTCCCGGCGCTTCCTCCGCCGTGATGACCCACAGCAGAGATAGCGCCGCCCCCAGCCGCTAGCGCCGAGCAGCCGCTGCTCTTTTCGAGTCCGCCGTCTTCCACCGATGATCCATCGAACCGTTCCCTGAGCCTCCCCGATCCGCTGCACCCGGCCACCAGAGCCCGTAGCAGTCCCTGCCACCACCAGTGCCGCCTCCGCAGAGCTCCTTCGGACGCCTCCAGCTCCGGGAGGTCTCAGTAGCAGAAACCCTAGCCGCCACCGTGTCGCGCCGCCTCGCGAGAACGCGCATTTTCTGTCTTCTGCGGAGCCCTGTTCAGGTGACCGTTTCTCTCTCCTTGCTGCCCTGTTTTTCGTTCTGTCTACTGTGATGCGTAGACTGCATGACCCTCTCGATATCCGCGTAACTCACTTGGTGTATCGCGTCCTGTGGAGATCGTAAACTGCGACCCAAAATTAGGAAAATTAACACCCTATTTTTCTCCGGAACTGAGTGCGCCCCGCTAAACGGGATGACTTAGTCATGTACGGACTTCACCGAAAGGTGCGCGCCGTTAATACGGACATGTGAAATTTTGTGAAAGTTGATTTGGATGTGCGTGCACACCGGAATCAACGCATATCCGTTGACAATACCCCATATCGGCCATGTTCTGGAATTCGTTGTAACTTCGTGTACGCACGTTGTATCAAAACAAAACTTGCGCCATCGGACTCGTAACAATACGCTGGTCCTGTGACCCAAGTTTGGTTCGATTCTGAGAAAGTTGACAGAATCGTGTATCGTGGGCCCCACGGCTCCACTTGACGGACAATTTTGTGATCGGCTCATCGGAATCCAATTCTGGACGTTCCGTTGGGTTCGTATCATCGTTTTGGACTTGTTGACACTAAGTTTGACGAATTTAGAGAATATTGTCGCTGACACATTTTTCGGTGCGAAGCGGGCCACATGTGGACCCCGCTTTGACCAGAAACTGTCACTTTTGCCCTGTGTCCAAATTGGACTCAAGGACATATATTTCTAGCTATTTGATGTCTTCTGAATCTGATGGTGATGTCTATTTCAGCAACCGGAGGAGTACCAACAAATCTCGCTGATACCAGAGCTACAGTTGGAGCCAGAACCCCAAGCTAGTGTACCTTGCCAAAACTTGCAGTACCTGCTTCATATTATTATCTTGATTTATTTATATGATGTACATGCTTAACCTAGGACCGTGTGACATTACTTAGCTTTCGAATAATATTTGGGTGCCAACACCGTACGCGAAGTTGTGTAACGTCACATAGACATGGATACCGAGACCCTATACATTCTCGTGCTTACATTATCAAGTACGACATACCTCAGGACACCTGACACTATTCATGAGACAGAATATTCCTGAGATATTCATGGTGATTCTGTATAGGTTACATGATTCATGACATAGATATTGCATATGCTTAGCTATCATATGACTTGCTACATTAGATATGATCTTGCGTGACATGGACATGAGACATCGTGAACCTGTGATGTGTGATTATATTGGGTGGAAAGAGACACACAGGCTACAGGCTGATATTATTTATTATGGTGCCATAGGCCCACTACATAGTAAATTACATAGTAAATGACATAGTATATCTGCTACAGGCTCCTCGATACAGAGCTTGTCGTAGTCTCAGCCTACGTTTAGTGATGCTCTCACTTGCATTTCACATAGCTGGTTACCTAGTTTACCCTATTGATTCATTTATTATTGCACTGTATTATTTTTGGCATGAGTTATTCTTGTACCTTGCTATGTCCCCTGAGAACCTGGATCCGGATTATATCCCTAGGAATAGCAGAGGAGATCTATCCCGAGGTATACGGGACCGAAGCATTAGCAGGAGCAGAAGCAGAAATAGGTGCATACATAGGAGCAGTACCAGGAACCGAGGACGAGGTGATTATTGAAGATTTTTTCTGAGTATATGCTTTATCCATACTCAGTAATTGCTGTATTATCTTTATTTCTTGTATCTTGACTATTGTATCAGACTCATTATCGGGTTGTTCCCCGAGTTATGTTTTATTGAGATTTGATATTGTTTTATACTCTGATATTATTTGTATTTATTTCTATGGATGAGATTAGTATATTTAGACCCTTATTATTGTATTATAGCTTAAATACATCCTGATGGGTCCATTAAATTGGGTTTGCCCATCGGTGTGTGTTGTTGGCCATTGCCACGTGTCTAGTCCCTCGATATTTTGGGACTGGGGCATGACATGGTTTTTGTGGTGGCCTTTGCAGGTCAATGACTAAATTGCTTCGGTTTCAACTTAGGGACCGAGCAAGCCTGCAATAAGAATAGGATAAGGATCTCATCTACTTGCTTGAATCGTTCTTGATATTTATATCGGATTCAAATTAATTTCTTGACTTGCATCTTGCCTTGATTCCTGTGTGCCTCTTATTGTTTATTTTGGATGCAAAGTAATGGATCCACGAGCAAACGACGAGACTCATGCAAGATCACCATGAGATGTTGTGGTAACCAACGAAGATGAAGTAACACTAGTGGATGGAGGTTAATCAGCTCAATAACGCAGTCAAGCAAATCAACATGCCTCGAGAATCCAGCAAGATGACATTCCACCTCCGCCGCAATTTACGCCACCAATACCCGTATTCCCACAAGGGCATGCTATGGACGGGCATCAGATATCACAAATGATATACGCAATGATGCAAGCTTAACAACAAATTCAACAAGAGGCTCTGCGTCATGAGGCAGAGAACTTGAGGAGCAGCCTAGTAACCGCACTTGAGCGGGCAGATCTACCTGCACGACGGCCAACGACGGGCTCTATCACTAATTTTTGCCAGCTGAAGCCCCGCACCTTTTCAGGCAAGGAGGAGTGTCACGACCCGCACCCGGTGTAAGGGTAATAGTCGGAAATAACGCCCAGCCTACGCCGCAGAATCGGTGGTAGAACGCTGTCTAGATAATCTATCTAACAATATAATGAACCACCAATAATGATAGTATACTCAATCACAAAACTAAGATAGAAATGAGCACGAATCAGATAAAGAATAGAATAGTCACAATACAACTCATGAGTCTAAAATAATACATCAATGAGTCTGAAGAAGTAACAAAATAAGCTGGAGACAAATCCAGTACAAAGAATACTACGAAGCTACAACTCCTGGGTCAACTGTCTCAGTTGGGATAAGTCCCTCTTGAGCCAGGGTCTCAGAATCTAAACCCACAACATCCTGGGGTTCATAATAGGTAGGGTACCACTCCTCAGTGTCATTTGAAAAAATATATCCAGTCAGGAAAGGAGCAGAGTACATCTCAAACAGCAGTTCTAATTAATGATAAAAACTATGTAACAGTAAATAGCTGTGGATAAATAAGATGCACAATAGATACAAGAGATCTATATACAATAACTTCACAACTTTAGGTGGGTCTACAAGACACTAGGTCAGACACAAGTCCTAACGTCAACGCCTTCGTTGACTGCACCCGAGTTTTCTCGGACGTGCACATTTATATGATTTTAAAATAAATAAACATGTAACTAACAATAATTAAATTTAAACAGTACAACAAGGCAAGGTATACTTGCCTGGCAAGAGAGCTGCAAAAATGTAACGTCCATATGTCAAATACCAAGTGTCAGAAACTATGGCCTCAGAATGAACGTTTTCGGATACTGAAATAAACATCAGTAACAGTCTCAGAAAATATCAAATAGTTAGAAACATCTGTCCTTAAGTCCAATTTGGACACAGGGGCAAAAATGACAATTTCCAGTCAAAGCGGGGTCCACATGTTGGCCACTTTGCACCGAAAAATGTGTCAGGGTCAAAGGTCTCCAAATTCTCCAAACTTAGTGTCAACAAGTCCAGAACGTCGATATGAACCCAACGGAATGTCCAGAACTGGATTTCGATGTGCCGATCATAAAATCGCCCGTCAAGTAGAGCTTGTGGGGCCCACGATACAGGATTTTGTCAACTTTCTCAGAATCAAACCAAACTTGGATCACAGGACCAACGTATTGCTACGAGTCCGATAGCGCAAGTTTCGTTTTGATCCGACGTGTGTTAACAAAGTTACAGCGTGTTCCAAAATATGCGGATACGGGACGTTGTCGGCGGATACGCGTTGATTCCGGTGTGCACGCACATCCAAATCAACTTTTACGAAATCCCGCACGTCCGTATCAACGGCGCGCACGTTTCAATAAAGATCGCGTGCGACCAAGTCGTCCCGTTTGGCGGGGCATACTCAGTTCTGGGTGAAACGGGATATTATTTTTCCTGTTTTTGGATCGCGTGTCGCGATCGCCACAGGACGCGATGCACCGAGCGGGTTGCACGGGCATCGAGAGGGTTACATAGCCTACGTGTCACAACTGACAGAATGAAAAATGGAACAACGAGGAGAGAGAACGGGTTACCTGAACAGGGCTCCGTAGAATGAATTGCGCGTGTCCGTGTGTCGATTTGACACAGGATTTGTGTCCTAGACGTGTCCGGGTTCTGCGTCCAGCTGCTGTGTCTGGGCTGAGTTCAGTGGAGACTCGCCGGGGCTTCGCCGTGGCGGCTCAGGGCGTCGCCGGAGGAGGACAAGTGGTGGTGACGGGTGGTTGATAGGGTAGAGGCCGGATGGGGAACACTGGACAGGGAGGAGGAGGAGGGGTGGTCTCGGCCATGGGGGGGTAGGTTCATGGTGAGGAGGAGGAGGAGGGGGAGGAGAAGGTCGGGGTCGAGGCCGGCGGTGGAGACGTGGGGGGGAGGAAGGGCGGAGGAGAAAGGGGGTTCTGGTCGAGAGGAGAAAGGAGCTCGGGGGAGGAGATGCTCGGGTCCGGCGGAGGAGATGGAGGAGAAGGGGGAGATCGGGTTGGTGGAGAACAGGGAGGGGGTGGTGGCTGTCGAGTGGCGGAGGAAGTCGAGGCCGGCGGGGGGGGGGGGGGTTGGCTTGCCGCGGGGAGGGGGTCGGCTCGCCGCTCCAGCGAGGGGGGGGTGGCTGACGGCTGGGTAGAGTTAGGGATTGTAGTTTTTATCTTTTAAATTTCTTTTATAGAAATTAAATTGGGGGTAAATTAGGTAATTCACACTTAAAATATTTGTAGATATTTTCGGGTGGGTCCCGCTTCCAAATGGACGGCGCAGGTTCACCGGCCAATGAGGGGGTGACACCTCGCACTGCAAATTTGTAGAAAAGTTCCTGTAGTTTCATAAATTGCGTAAAGGTCCTATTTTAGGAAATTGCACAATTACAAAATTGTCTGGGAAAACATCTGATTCCTGAAAATGCTAAAATTTACAGAATTGATAGGAAAAACTGTGTGAGGGTCCTGAGGGGGTGGGGGTGAGCCTGGGCAGGGACTAGACCTGGTTTTCTTGGGTGATACGACCATCATATTAAATAATTAATAAATACTGTGCACGTCGTTCTTTAATTATTTAGAGGCAGGTAGGGCCATAATTTTAATGCGGGGTCAATACACTAAATATAGTATACTCAGTGTAGAATATTATCGTATTTTTGTTTGGGCAAAACAGGTGCAGGTTGGGCCTCTAATGTCTGTTGGAACAGAGAATGGTACAGGTCTGGGAATTTAAATACGAACGTTTGTAACGATATTTGTGCGTCTCAAACGAGGCTCAAAATAAAGTATCTGGGAGTCTCATAAAGTGCAGGATAGTAGACTGGCATGTCTAGGAGAGGTATGTGAACTTCGTTCGAGGATAACAGTCAAGGTAAAGCTCCAAATAATTCGGTGATGGACAGGTGCACAAATCAATAGGATATGTAAGCAAAATAAATTAAAATATTTTCATAAATCCTAATTTGTTAAAAATAATCCTAAAAATGCTAAAATCTGGTCGAGGGGATTTACAATCTACCCAACTTATAAAAATTCCGTTCTCGAAATTAAAACTAAGCCACGGTAGAAGTCAAAGACGGCATAAGGAATAATTTAACAAAGTAATTTATATCTTGGTTTACGAATAGGTTCGAAAGACGTGTTTACGCATATCGTTCACACGCTCCCAAGTAGATTCTCCTGGCGCGCCATGCTTCCATGTCACGCGGATCAAGGGAATAGACTGATTTCTCAATACCTTTTCTCGATGATCACGGATTTCCACGGGTTGCTCTTGATACGACAAGCTCGGCCTAATGGTGATCTCTGAATGGTTGAGAACATGACTACTGTCTGTCACATATCGCCTGAGTTGTGACACGTGGAATACTTCAAGTACTTCCTCAAGTGAAGGTGGTAGCGCAAGTTGATATGCCACTACTCCCACTCTTTCTAGCACGTCAATGGTCCAACATACCTTGGCCTCAACTTGCTGCGTCCTCCGAATCGAATGGTGCCTCAAGTAGGTGATATCCTCAAGAAGACATGATCGTCCACTTTGAATTCCACGGGACGATGATGACGGTCTGCCTACTGCTTCTGTATGTCTTGCGCTGCTCGCCAGTGTCCTTGCATTTACTTAACTGTCTCTACAGTGTTGACCTCCAACTCTGGCCACGCGAATCCTTGTCTGGTAAAATGCTGACTGGTATGCCGTGAAATCTTACGATTTGTCTCATATATACGTTAGCTAAAGCTTCTGTTGACTGGCCAATTCTAAAGGTAAGAAATATGCTGACTTGGTGAGTCGGCCCATAGGAAGTCTTAATCCTTACAAGTCAACCTAGTCATATGTGCTGCTATTCATTCAGGAGTCAGTCAATTGCTCATTCAGGTAAAATTCTTTTAGATCTCTGACAGCAAAATGATACTTTCTTTATCGTAATACTTGAGTTCTAAACTTGACCCAAGTTATGAGGCAAAAATAAAAATTTTATGCTGTCATAGTGATGCACGTATCAAGAACGCAATAAAACGTAGGTAGGTAGCGAAGGTCATTCTAAAAATAGCACAGTTTTAAACTGCAATCTAATCTAATAATAGGGTTTGGTAATTACCCAAGAAACAAACAGAAATGGCTACAGAAACAATACACTTTTTATTTTTATACTAAGCACGAGGTTTCATCTTTCCGAAATAGGGGAACACGAAAAACAATAATCAAGAGTTCAAGGGGGAGTTAATAGATTAGAAGTGTGGGAATCAAGGCGTTTAAAGAGTTCAATGGAAATTGTCAAAGCAGTTGTGGATTGAAATGCTATTTTTGGTAATTTCCTATTCACATATTCGTATCAGCACAGTTAGATAGCTGATATGATATGCTCAGACATATCTAAAGGGCAAGTACATCCGTCTACTAATCACTATATATCTCAATCCATGTAAAGTAGTTATGCGAAGGGCGAACCAAGTGCACTATGGTTGATCAGACCGTAATACACTGCTTCTGAAATGTATTAGTGTAGTACTCCAATAATACATATATCATGAACAAGCTTGATAAAGAATAAGCTTGCAAAACTAGGATATACTAGCGGCATAAGTCAAGGTAGTACAGCAAATCTAAGTACGCTAGATTATGATGTGAGAAGTACAAAACAATTCCAATTCATAAAAAGGACAAGACTCTACAATCTTTACAGTTATTATTCTAATTCTTTGTCTAAGTCGCTAGTTGACCCAAAAGAGGTATGACCTTCTAAGTTCTATAATCTTAATATACACTATAGGTTGTCTGCCTAAAACAGAGATTTCAAGAAAGTCTGCGTAAAGTAGGGGTTCGAGGTTGTCTGCGTAAAGCAGAGATAAAA
>JAYESA010000011.1:129138704-129156204 GCA_036927795.1 Iris macrosiphon | reverse complement strand
ACGTCTCCACGTCTAATTGCACAGAGCGGTGACAGTTTCTCTCAAGGCACGTCTCTGCGACGGATGCACAGAAGGGCTGCAGACCTTCAAAACACGCCTCCGCATTTAATGCATAAGATGGTGGCAAATCACTGCAAGAGATTTGATTATATCTTCAAAAGCCGTAATTCTAGCTAAGACGTCCACATCAGCACTCTGGCACGGTACGCAGCGGCTTCTACGCCCATTCAGGTCTGTGCTCACGTGGCTTCTACGCCCACTCAGTCTCTACGACCACTCGGCCTCTACGACTATTCGGCTTCTATGCCTATTCGGCTTCTATGCCTGTTCGGCTTCTATGCCTATTCGACTTCTATGCCTACTTGGCTTCTACGCCAGGGTGACAGTCATTTGGCTTCTACGCCAACCTCTTCTACACAAGGGATACCTACCTACGTGGCTTCTACGCCGTGATCTTCGCAGCAAATATACGCATTTTGTCCCCTTAGTTGGACACGCGTCACATGCTCACTCAAAAGGTCATCTATACGCAGGTATTGGTTATCTTAACCGTTGTGTAAAGGGGTGCTGTACTTCCCACTCCTCGGTTTTTACACCGACGGAGTGGTCACTGTCACCAAAACTCTATAAATAGAGACCCCTATCAATGGGGAACAAGGTCGGAAAAACGAACAAGGTCGACAAATTGGAGGATCGAAAACTTGGTCAAGAAAACCAATACCAGATCAAAAGGTCAAGAGAGAGAGAGAGAGAGACCGGAGCTCAGGCAAAGAGCAGGGATCGACGACTTTGGCATCGTGCATCCATCCTCTCCTGCAACCTTCGAAGCTGCTACCTATCTTCCACGGCACTTCTTCAACATCGTGTGGTCCAAGGGCTAAAGTGATCGACTGTAGATCAGACACCTATAGAAATTTATACCCAGATTAAATAAATTGTACTCCCACATCCTCATATAGGATTACATTGTATAAGTTTGTTTGTAAACCAAAGGGCGCGGGTTTCGTATAAACCCTGTCATTGAAATACACTTTCATTCTTTCGTTTAATACCACAAACAAGATGGCGACTCTGCTGGGGACATCTTTCTCTTCTGATGAGGAAGCAATTGCTCAACACGATGCGGTACCCGTGGGATCCATGAAGAAGACACTGGTCGTCCAATTCGACTAGTCTGCCTACGAAGACATGCTTCGAACCGGGGGTAGCTCTCACTCTCTCTCCGTCCAAGACAACAGGAAGCTGCGCAAAGTGTGGATGCCCAAGACATCCTCTACCATTCCTGTGGACTCTCCGATCTCTTCGACCAATGAGGTGGTAGCATTGCTCCCTCCGTGCCCTGCACGTAAAACTCAGTCTCCCGCTATGTGCGGTACAGACAAAACTTCGGGCAAAGTCTCAGCGCTAACCCAGGAGTATCCACTGCGCTCTACGCGTAGGAATCAGTCTTCCGCTATGCGCGGTACAGACAAAACTTTGGGCAAAGCCTTAGCGCTAACCCTGGAGTATCCACTGCGCTTTATGCACAGAAATCAGTCTCCCGCTACGCGCGGTACAGACAAAACTTCCGATGGTGCCTCAACGCCAAATCGGAGGTACAGATCACGCTCCACGTGCAAGACAACATCTGACCTCTATGGTAAACCAGATGAGCGCTATGATTTTCGAGAGGGGACGCAAGCAGGCGAATACTCAGCTACTCGGCCTTTACGCCAGCAAGGGAATAATCTGCCTACCCTCCGGATTACGCGAGAAGCCGATGGCGGACTGAGGGCCTCTCCAGCTTTACGCCAGACTGAGCGAATCTCCAATTTACGCCAGGCACAGTCCTTCGGCGTAAAACAAGCTCAGATTGCGGAAAGGCATCCCTCCAGGAGATTATCCGCCACCCAGATGGCCAACCTGTTGTACACAGGTGGCGTAGGGAAAACCATGGTGCCCAATCTCCGCATGCCCACTAATGGGAACAGAAGGAACAAGCCTTCATCTTCTTCCTCTACTCCTCCTGACTTGCGCGCATATCTAATCCAGAAGCGTAAGGAAAGGGGACCTTCCAACATGCCTATTACGCCCCCTAGCGAGCAATGTTGTAATAGTCATAAAATTGTGATTGACTGCTGCTGTTCTAAGGCAAAACGGTCGATTTTCGACCGATTGAGCTACTCTCAGTCTTTCCAGGAAGAGGAACCCGCGCATGCATCTGTGAACATGGCTTCATACATACGTAGAGGAGGGTCGAGCTCAAGACGTCATCCCTCCCGGCCCCCGAGCCGAAGGAGGTTCAGTGAGCTCCTCAGGAATGCTGAAGCCGGGGTATTCCAAAACACTCGCGCGAGGTCACGACAACCAGCTTCGTCCTCTTCTGATTCCGAAGCTGGGGGTCGCCAAGCCCCCGAATCAGAGGCAGAAAGTGTAGAGTCGACTTCTACAGTGACCTATACTAATCCTTCAATGACACCCAAGGAGATGGGAGTTTACGCCATTGAAGATGAATGCGAGGAAGCTTCACCGTCAGGGAACGCGGAACAACGCATCACTATACTGGAGACATCTCTGAAACAAATGCAATCCATGATGGAGAACATACACCAGATGATGCTAACTCAGCACGCGACTGCCATGGCTCAAGCATCAGTCCCGCCAACTCAGATACGTGTGGGGGTGGACTTACCACCATCCAACCCGAGCCAAGAGCCTGCGCTAGATCAAGAGTCAGCAGTTCCTCTGCTTCCTCACTCAGAGAATGCCTTACCTTCCGCTGGAGTTACGATACAACCAACTCCGCACCACTCCGTAGCCCCGCTTCCGACTGAAAATCCGATGCAGGCAGTACGAAAGTTGAAAGCCCAGTTCGACGCCTTGAAGCACAAAGATCAGCTCAAGAAACTGGGAATCAACCAGCCCTACCCAGCTATCTGGGAGGAGGTCCCTTTCCCGCCGAGGTACAAACCTCAGACTATGGCCCTGTTCGAGGGAAAAACATCACCAAGCCAGTACATAAACTATTTCAGTATGATGATGGTGTTGCTACAAGGGAACGACGCCCTCCTCACTCGGGTGTTCAAAGGCTGTCTCTCAGGAGTAGCCTATCAGTGGTACCGTAGCTTGGCGGACAACTGCATTACTTCCTTCGAGGACTTCAGAGCTTTATTCTTCACACGATTCTACGAGGGAGGAATGGACATGTCTATGTCCTCTCTCATCGAAGTCAAGCAGAAGGAAAAGGAGGACGTTCGTATCTTCATCGAACGTTTTCGTCAGGCCACCTTACAGATGCCTCCAGGAGTTCCCGACTCTGCATTGGTAGACATTTGCAGGAAGAACCTCCTTTCCGTGGTCTCGGTGTTCACAGGACCATATCAGTTCCATGATTGGCCCTCGTTCATTATCTCGGCAGTAGCCGCCGAAGACAACGGTTGCAAGGCACGCGACAATGGCATCATGATCTCCGCCTCTGACAGAGGCAAGAGGTCATCTCCTAGCAGCGACCATCCTCGTGGTCTCAAAGGGAAAGAGTGTTCAAAGTCGGCGAGCTAGTTCTAGCCGTAAGAAGGCCGATGATTCTTACTCACAAAAGTAAAAGCAAATTCCAGCACAAGTGGGAAGGCCCTTATGTGATCGAGACAACATTCTCGAACGGCGCCTACAGGATAGCCCAGCCTAATGGAGACCTGTTAGTGGCTCCTATCAACGACAAATTCCTGAAAAGGTACTATGCTTAATCTCCCCTGCTCGAGTAGAATATAGCGAGGATCTCAATTCTGACAAAACTACTTCCAAAACGTAATTAGTTGGGTTACATTCTATCATGTCCGTATGACCTCTGAACAGATATGTCCCGCTAAAAGTTTATCGAGAGTTTATCATCAGATATCACTCTCGCCTAAAAAAAAACTGTCATTTATATTACAAAATGATGGGTCCACAAAAGTCAGAAAGGAGTCGCTTTTATTCCCAAAAGAGAGTAGAATTACATCTGGGAAGCAGAAAGAGAAAGGATACATCATGATGGCGGAGTAGTCAGATTGCGAATCAGCCGCTCCAGTGCAGCTATCCTCTCATTCCTATGAACCAAGGCATCGGCGCGAGCCCGCTCCAGCCGTGCCTCGGGGGTATTCATACAGGACAGCTCAGCCCTTGCCAGAAGGCAGCCCACGCGGGCAGCTTCCGTACGGTCCAAATCCCGTCGTGCCGCATTCAATCGCCCAGTCGCTACGTCTAGACCTGCCAGTGACTGAGAAGCCCACTCCTCTGCCAGAGCGAGTTTTTCCTTCAGCTTGCGGACCCTCGCTGCGTTTCCTTCGTGCTCGGATCGGAGCTTCGTCTCAAGAGCGAGAGCCTCTGCCACGACAGCTTTTCTTCTATCCATCTCCAGCTCATGTGTCTTGATGGAGTTGTCTAGGCTTTCCAGCTTTGTAGTGAGCCGCGCAGTCATGTGGTCGTACCTGGTCTGGACCTCAGCATCGAAGCTGCCCCGAGTCAGCTATAAGTATTCGTTAATGGGTTGCTCTAAACCATTAACCACCGCCTCCAGGGCGTCAGCTACCCCAGGATCGCCGAGCTCCCTGACAGTCCCGATCGAAAAATGAGAAGTCTTCTTCAGGCGCTCGAAATCTAGACTCTTCGCCAACACCATTGATATCATCGTTTTCAAACCGGTGTAAAAGAGGCTGGTATGTTGCTCGGTCAACGCAACTAGATCCGACTGAACGCCAGGAGTGGCCGCGATATCAGTAAGTCCCTCTCCAGGGATAATTGCAGACGAGGTGGCCACAGCCACCGCCTCAACGCGTGACGCGACCGAAGAAGGTGCGACGACAACAATCGAAGTCATCGGCATACTCGCAAGGGGCGAGGTCACGATGACGGGTTCGTCCTCCTCTTGAGACGACGAAACCACTCTGGACGAGATAGCCCCCGAGGACATTTCCTCCTCGAAGTTAGGTGCCTCATATCATCGCCAGGAGCCAGAGCAGAGCCAGAAGGCGCTTCAACGCTGTGCTCTCCATGGACGCCATCCCCTGAGAAAAAGGATAAGAAAGTTGATATCAGTATGATGGTAATCTTTCTAAAGGGAGACATAAAGACGATATTTACCCGGAGCCAACGGCATATACGACGCATCTGCAGCCGATGTAGCTAAACCACGCCTTAATGACGCAATGCGAACTGTCATACCTGGAGAAGGAGGTGGGCCGACCGACATCGCCAAGAGTTCTGTCAAGCCTTCACCAAGACGCGGTCGAGGTTCATCAGCTGGAATCTTGCCAGACGTGCTCGCTGACACGGCGGGAGTTTTACCCGCTGCTGACCTCGGGAAAGATTCTCCCATCTGGCTCGGCCACACAGGCAATCTCGCTCCGCTACCTGGAGCAGTAGCCACGACAGCAACCTCTAGCAAGGATTCTCCGGCGTCGCCGGCCGGAACTGTAGAAGGTCCCTCTCTAAAAGGCGAGGAACCTCCAGCCAAAGAATCATCCCTGATATGGGGAGATGCAGGCTCACTCCCGGGAACCTCAACACCAAGAATGCGGAGAGGACGAGCAACCGTCTCCTTCCTCCTCTTACGAAGAGAAGCTTCCTTCGGAGCAGAAGCCCGTCGCTTCCCAAAAGAGACTACCAAAGCCCCCGCAGGCGGAGGCACTTCACACCTCGGCACCGACACCAGAGGCTCATCCGGAGTACCAGACTCCTCACCCTCGTCCGAAGAAACCGAGGGGACTTCGACTCTTCCCCCAGGCTTGGAAGAAGGCACCCTGAAGCTTCCACGCATGTCAAAATCGCGATGGAAGGTGTTAATCGCCACATAGAATTGGGCGTAAGAATGAAGGATGCGCAGCTCCATGGAGGTTGTAACGACCGGCATGATAAAGATTGCCCCCGTGCAACCCATGATAAAATATTGCCACCCTCTAGCTCCATCAATGAGTCCGCCCCTGGACCTGAAGCTGGTGACGGCGTTGCCCACGTGCAACTGATCGTACCCGAACTGCCTGGCAAACCGACCAGGCAGGTAGGGCTCGAAGAAGCAATGGTCTTCGCTCCTGTATAGCAGATGGGAGGGCCTAATGCAGACCAACCAATTAAAAACTTCCGGAGAAAGATCGGTCTTCTCTCTACCTGAATCCTCAAGCCTCGTCCCTGATTGATTGCGATGTACAAGAGAGGGAGTACAAAGGAGCTTCCAACCGTGGCTGAGGTTCAACACCAGCCGACAGTCTAAAACTGTGCTCATATTCCAGGGAGAGTCCTTGTAATTCAGCAAGAATATACCCCCCGAGCTGCTACCGGAGCCAGGAGACATCACCCGGGGATTGTGGGGAATTAACCATCCCATCAAATACAGGTATGGTAATTCCACCCGGGGAAAACTCTCACGCCGAGCTTCATCGACGAGCAACCCATCAGTCATGGCTCTCAGGCCAGCCTGTATACGACACACCATGGCAGAAAGCAAGCCCAGTCCAGCCCCGAACACCAGGCGTACTGCCGGCCACAGGATATTCCGGTAAATGCGGTCCGCGGACGCAGTACCAAGCACTACTACTCGACACAGCCATATCGAGAGAAAACCAGCCAGCTGGGCTTCCTTAGACAGAGGCCTGTGACAGCACCTCAAGTAACTACAGGCCTTAATACCTTCAGGGTACTTTCCTACCCCCTCGACGAGAATCTGATCCGGAGCTTTAGCCTCCTCCATAAGATCCTCCACGACCTGGGCACTAAGCACGCCCAAACAGTTCACGGGCTCATTCTTGCCCCCCGAGGCTTTCTCCGACTTGGCAGCCCTGGCTCGGTGGAAGAAGAGGTAGGACATCCACTTGGTGGTGTGAGCCAAATCAGAAGGCTCGTTATAAAAAGGGTGCATGCGAAGTATTGACACATCAGCTCCTGATACACTTTCGCCACCCGAGGGTCCAAGTCCACCAACTCCCGGTTGGTGGGAACATACTCTTCGTATGGGGTATCCCCCATCGGCAGTCTCGAGACAACTACCATCTCATGGAGGGCCAATCCCAGCTCCCCCAGTGGAGTGGCAAAGGTGCCAGTGAGCGAAATGTATCGCTCCATCAGTGCCAAGAACAAATTAGGATTGGGAGGCAACCCGACGCTCGTCGCACTCACAGCGGCATACAGTCCAATGCCCTCCAGCTCTCTCCGGAAGTGCTTCAAGGCCCAGTCAACTAGGCATGTCCATCGGGAGTTTGTTGGGGCGATCCACCCGTTGCACCGAGGATTCTCCTTGGGATATACCCCGTCTCGTCCCATGAAGTCGTTGCAGAAGGTCGGCAATTGGACCGGCTGGATCACTGAGTTGTCTTCACTCGGGACACTGCCCGGGCACAGTCCCCTGAACAACGTCACAACGCCGGAAGGGCGACTGACAAACGACCCCTGGTCAGCTCCTTTCAGATGAAAGATTTTCCCTGGCTTGCCGTGAAGATCAGGAGTCAGCATCCACGACATCTTCCTGGGATGCGTCGCGTGGAAGAAAGCCGAGATGGGATAATCCCTCGGCATCGTTGGCAGGTACAAAACCAAATTCCCGGCAGGGAAAACCCAGGGCTCCCTCTTGGGCTTCGTCTGGGACTGTTTGTCAATCATGTCCCCAAAGAGAAAAGCCGGTTTTATGTACTGCTCTCCGTCTACATATGTCAAGGGCTCGCCATTGATCATGCTCAGCAGCGTCCGCTCGCCCTGACCCGATATCAAAAACTCCCTTCCCTCAGGATACTGGGGTCCGGAGATGGAAAATGCCACGTGGGACAGATCCTCCAGGTAGTTCGAGTGCAGCATCCCGGCAGCGGAGCCCATTACCTCGGCTAGTGGAGACTCACCCAAATCAACTACAAAAGTGCAAAGAAAATATGTCATTGCAAATCTTGCACAAACATACAGACCAAAGAAACGACAGTCTGTGCTCTACGTAGGATTGTGCAAATTTGGTTATTTTACGCCGGAAATCCCCTCCACAAGCGTAAAACTCAAATTTTACGATCTACGCCAATTTTCGGTAGCCAGAGCTTTTACGCTCATAACTACGAAAATATGGAGTCTTTACGCTGGCACATTAGAAATGTGGGCGTAAAAGATAAAAACGTCTCCGTGCATCATCTTCCTCAAAAGAGGCTATCAGTACAGAAGACGACCTAGCGCGGTCACGTTCAACATGTGCGAAGGATTTTTCATCGTTTTTGTCACCCCAAAGGCTCTACCTCTAAGACCGGGTGCGCTGCTCGTCGGCGGGATACTTCGCTCAGAAGGAAGTTCGCCTTGCCCGACCGAAGACTCCCTCGCTGGGGCAGAAGAATGAGAAGAAGAACCTATACTCTTTCCCTTAGCGGAGGAGGTTTGTTTCGGCGCCATTTCTGAAGACTCGAGGTGCTCGGAGAAGGAACGAAGAAAAACTCGAACAGTCGAAAGCTCTCTTTCGTAGAAGACAGATAAAAAGTTTTTCTCTCAAAAGCTTGGGATATATATAGAGTTCGGGTCGACTCCTCGAATCCTCGGACGGACTCCTCGAGACCCTAACCAAATCTCGCAATTAATAGTGGGTTATGATTGTATGCTACGTCAGTCCACTACCCTTGAAAGAAGGACAGTCAGCAAATTCGAAAAGTTTTTCGTGCAAGACGGTTCAGCAGGTTCTACGCTAAAGGAGCTTTCTACGCTCGACAGCAACAGATCTACGATTTTACGCTCGCAAGCTATAAGTCTATGGTTTTACGCCCGGATGTCTTTGTGCTCGGTAGCTTTTATGCTCGAGAGGCCACAAACCTACGACTTTACGCTTAGCAGATACCAAATCGATGATCTCACGCTCGGTGGCGCTCAGTTTACGCTCAGAAGCAACAGATCCGCAAACTTCACGCTCGAAGAAATTTTCTTTTCAGGAGCTACAGATATACAGTTCTACGCTAAAGGAGCTTTCTACGCTCGACAGCTACGAATCTACAGCTTTACGTTCGATAGCTATAAGTCTATGGTTTTACGCCCGGATGCCTTTGTGCTCGGTAGCTTTTATGCTCGAGAGGCTACAAACCTACGACTTCACGCTCAGGAACCACAAGTCTACGATTTCACGCTCGATGGTGTTCTACGCTCACAGGCTACAGATCTCCAGTCCTACGCTAAAGGAGCTTTCTACGCTCGACAGCTACGAATCTACAGCTTTACGTTCGACAGCTATAAGTCTATGGTTTTATGCCCAAATGCCTTTGTGCTCGGTAGCTTTTATGCTCGAGAGGCTACAAACCTACGACTTCATGCTCAGGAACCACAAGTCTACGATTTCACGCTCGATGGTGTTTTACGCCCAGAGGCTATGGACTGATGATTTCACGCTCCACGACTTTTCGCATATTCGAAACAGTCCCCAAAGCGGTCAATTGCCAAGAGTTCACACAGAAGATACTCGTTCTTGACCCAGAGCATCCCAAGTACCCAAAGCATACAGAGTTCAAACATTGAGAAATTACTCTTCTCGGGTCCAAAATTGGAGATTCATCCAGACTCCAGTCTGAACATCTCGTCTATCAAGATGGCAAAATTAGTTTGACAGCCAAAACCTCGACCCTGTTCCAAAGGAGTTTCGAGAGATCATTCTTGAAGACGAAGTCTGAACAAAGTTCTGTTCATCAGAAGTAGCAGTTCAAAGCTCTATGCGGTCCCTCAGTCCTAGCAACAGGACAGTTCTAAATGTTTAAAATGCTTAAACAGCGTTCTATGGACTATTCGTTATGCGTAAAGGACAGGGCCTAATACTCTTTCTATCAGAGTCGGCGTAAAGATTCAGACGTGTCGAAGCTACACATATTCAGACTTCACAGCAACGTATGGCAAGATGATCATATGAAGAAGCAAGACGATCTTATTAAAGATTAAAGTCATGATTACATATGAGGGAAATCCAATCTACAAGGGTTTTCTTTTTATTTTCATGATTACATCTGAGGGAAACTCCATCTACAAAGGAGATACCCCCTCGTCGTCTGAAGATCGCCCAGAAGCTGTTTTGACAGGTTCTCGCATGGGTGGAGATCTTCCTCTTCTTCGAAGACAGTTCATCGACTACCACAGTCATGAACAAGAAGATCCTCCATACGCCATGGTCGATCCAATTGAGGCTTCTTTAGCCCAACTCGATCGAGGACGATAGATTACGGTTTGTCTAATCTTGTCTGCGGGGGTCTCAGGAGAAGAGAGACAGCTTGCAAGCAGTATGGTGAAATACGATTCTTCGTCTCTCCCGAAGAACCACCATACAAAGTTGCTGATTATCCCGAGCAAGGGAGGCTAAGATATCCTTCCATGATCCATCGTTGCAGTGGACACTTGCTCGAAGACGCCATCTTTTTCGGCTCCCTACATGCTGGAAGAATATGATCTCCTTCTTCCTCAGGTCGACCTGACGAACTTCGGCGATCATCTCTGCATGGTAATGGGAAAGTGGGGAGAACACGCTAACTCCCCCAGCCTTTTTATAGGCAAAAGAGATCACAGCGGTCCCCAATAAATCTGCCATAAAGTCAGCATCGACCATTTCAACGCTCCATTCAGAAACATTTCGAGTTACGAGGGGCCGTTCATGCTTCATTCAAAGCGTTTCAAATTCTGAGGAATTTAAAAGCTTTGAAGGGGGTCTTGTAGAAGCATGAAAAATACGCTGGGAGGATCTACGCAGCCTCTAATTGCAGAGCAGCGTAAACAGAGGCCTTCAGAGCCATCAAGCGTGCAACAGAGCTTTTTCCCCTAAAATACAGCGTGAAGAATAAAGCTCAAAGGACCATCCGCGTAAGTGCAGTACGTCCAGGCCGCTCCAGCGTAAACAGGATTCTTCATCGCCTCCCTGGCGTAAAACTCATCCGCTCTCAAAGCAGCGTTAAAGCGTACGAGGAATGCTTCGTCTTCTCCGAAATGAACCTGTCAAGTCACGCAGTGAATCTGACCTCTGACTTCTGACAAAAAGTGCTGCACGGCTACCCAGACGATAGCTGAAAACGATGGCAGACCCCTCGGGACGTGCCCCACAGTATGATGGCGGATCTTTGCATTTAATGCAGAGGATTTGATTAAAACATCACCGAACCATCGTTTACTAAAGTCCCCTCAGCGTAAACCGCTCTTTCACGTACAAGAGAATACGCTGCCTTATTTTACACAGGCAAACATAAGCTGTTTTACGCTCCGCAGTAGACAAACCGCCTGCCACGTCAAAAGTTGCACTTTGTACGGGACTCGAGGCACGTCTCCACGTCTAATTGCACAGAGCGGTGACAGTTTCTCTCAAGGCACGTCTCTGCGACGGATGCACAGAAGGGCTGCAGACCTTCAAAATACGCCTCCGCATTTAATGCATAAGATGGTGGCAAATCTCTGCAAGAGATTTGATTATATCTTCAAAAGCCGTAATTCCGGCTAAGACGTCCACATCAGCACTCTAGCATGGTACGCAGCGGCTTCTACGCCCATTCAGGATCTGTGCTCACGCGGCTTCTACGCCCACTCAGTCTCTACGACCACTCGGCCTCTACGACTATTCGGCTTCTATGCCTGTTCGGCTTCTATGCCTGTTCGGCTTCTATGCCTATTCGGCTTCTATGCTTACTTGGCTTCTACGCCAGGGTGACAGTCATTTGGCTTCTACGCCAACCTCTTCTACACAAGGGATACCTACCTACGTGGCTTCTACGCCGTGATCTTCGCAGCAAATATACGCGTTTTGTCCCCTTAGTTGGACATGCGTCACATGCTCACTCAAAAGGTCATCTATACGCAGGCATTGGTTATCTTAACCGTTGTGTAAAGGGGTGCTGTACTTCCCACTCCTCGGTTTTTACACCGACGGAGTGGTCACTGTCACCAAAACTCTATAAATAGAGACCCCTATCAATGGGGAACAAGGTCGGAAAAACGAACAAGGTCGACAAATTGGAGGATCGGAAACTTGGTCAAGAAAACCAATACCAGATCAAAAGGTCAAGAGAGAGAGAGAGAGACCGGAGCTCAGGCAAAGAGCAGGGATCGACGACTTTGGCATCGTGCATCCACCCTCTCCTGCAACCTTCGAAGCTGCTACCTGTCTTCCACGGTACTTCTTCAACATCGTGTGGTCCAAGGGCTAAAGTGATCGACTGTAGATCAGACACCTATAGCAATTTATACCCAGATTAAATAAATTGTACTCCCACATCCTCGTATAGGATTACATTATACAAGTTTGTTTGTAAACCAAAGGGCGCGGGTTTCGCATAAACCCTGTCATTGAAATACACTTTCATTCTTTCGTTTAATACCACAAACAGCTGGAGACTCTCCTTCCTGATCTTTGGTAGTAAGGGCAGAAGCCTTTTTCCCACTGATCTTTAGTAGGGAGCAGAAGCCTCTCTCACGCTGATCCAGAGTAGCATGTTCATCTGAAGCTGGAGCCTCATTACTTAGCTAGACGATGCTCTAGTCTTACTTTATTTTTGCACTTTTATCTTTTGTAGTGGATTTGTTTCCACCAATCATATCTGATTTGTACTATGATATTTCAGACTTAGCATTTATATATTTCGGCACTTATTCCAGTGCCCCTTGATATTTTATGGATGAGATTAGACTTTACCTGTATTAGACTTGTTAGTATTTTAGGACAGCGTAGCACGTCTCTTTGGGTCCATTAAATTGGGTAATCCCTTAGTGACGTGTCAGCTGGCCAATGCCACGTAGCCTGGTTCTGTATAGTTTTGGGACTGGGGCGTGACATGGTTTTAGTGGTGGCCCATGCAGGTCAAGATAATTGCTAGTGGTATGATTACATGCCCAGCAAGCCTGCTATAGGATAAGAATACTATGTCTCATCCACTCTGACTTTATTCTTAAATTTATGCATCCTGCTTGATTATTATTATTTTATTTCCTTCGTGCTTTTCTAATTATTCTATCTTGTTCAGAAATATGGACATACCCAGTGGACACACGACTGATGGGGTTGATCAAGCAACAGACCCCTCGCTAGATGTCCAAAGGACCCCAACCACCCCGAGAGACCAGTCCCCGAGAAGGACACTGGTCTATCCAACGACCCCGTACCTTCACCAGAATCCTACCCAGAAAGCAACACTAGCCCAGCAAGAAGGGCAAACTTCCCAGGCACCGACACGGCAGGCAGAGACACCTTTGCCTCCACCTCCAGCCTTTCCAGCCCTGATGCCACAACTTGAGGGACAGTCTCAAATGTTCTAATTCTTCTAAGCCATGTTGCAGGCACAATGGCAACAGACTGAAACCCTGAGGTAGAGCTTGATGACGGCTATGGAGAGGACAACTGCCCCGGCACCAGCACCTGTCCAACCAGCTGGCACTATCCGAGGCTTTCGCTAGATGGGCCCGAGAACCTTTTCGGGCAGCAAAACTCCGGAGGAGATCTCAGACTGGATCTCCAACACGAAAATGCTGCTAGAAGGTTCACAGCTCCAACCAGACTTATGGATGACCGCAGTGAGGGCCCAACTCTTAGGCAACGCCCATCACTGGTGGGATTCCATAGAGTGCAGCGTCGGCAAGACCCAGACTTGGGAACAATTCTTAGAATACTTCAATGCAAAGTACTTTCCAGCCACGGTCAGAAATGCCCTATACTCCCAGTTCCTCACCTGGAACAAGGGAATATGACCTTCGACGCCTATGACGCAGAGTTCAGTCGACTGAGTCGATTCGGTGCCATCCTGATACCGAACGAGCTGGAGAAGGCCATGAGATTCCATCACGGCCTTACCTTCGAGCTCCAAAGGTATACTACGACGCAGTTGAGGATCTCCTATGAGGAGGTTCTTTCAGAAGCAAGGATACAAGAAGCCATTGGCCGAGGATTAAGATGCTCTAACCCAACCATACCGGCCAGAAAGCAGCCCGGAGCAGAAGGACCAATCCGTCGTCCGGGAAATCAGACGTAGCAAAAGACGGGGCCCTATCAGCACAAAGAGCTTCCGACTTGTCACTATTATGGCAAGAAGGGACATTATGTCAGAGACTGCAAAAAGAAGAACGGGCTATGCATGATTTATGGAGCTAGCCAACATATGGCCAAAGACTGCCCACAACGCAGAGAGGCAGCACCCCAGAACGGGCAAAGACCAGGAGCACCAGCCCAGAGGATGTTACCCTCAACTGGAGGCCAACATCCCTCAACATTTGGAGGATTTCAGAGAGGACCTCCCCTGGCCACACAGGAGACGCAGTTCAAGCAAGCCAGGCAGCAAACCGGAGGGCAAAGGCACGGGCAGACCTTTGCACTAGCTACAGTTACAGAGGAACCGGAGGGTGAAACTATTACAGGTACCATTTTAGTTGCATCATTACCTGCAACCGCATTATTTGATTCTGGCGCTACACTATCTTTCATATCTAGTAGTTTTGTAGCCATGCACAAACTAGCCACTTCCCCACTGCCTAAATATTGGAAAATTCTTACCGGAGGAGGCATCATACCGGTTACCAGTACTATTAAAACGTGCTCGGTAGTCGTTTGTAGTAGAGAGCTGAGAGCGCGATTTTTGGTACTTCCAATGTCAAACTTCGACGTTGTCTTAGGCATGGACTGGTTAAGCTAGTACAATGCTATACCAGACTGCGGGAAGGGAAGCATCATCTTTAGACCACCAGGTCTCCCGGAGTTCGAGTACATACGAGGCACCATCGAGCAAGGAGTAGGTCAGACACCTAGAGCTTATATGGCAATGGAGACAGCTCCTCCAGCAATCGTTGCAGAGTTCGAAGATGTATTTCCGGAGGAATTGCCAGGCCTACCGCCTGACAGAGAAGTGGAGTTTACTATTGAGTTGATACCCGGAGCTGCACCAGTATCCTCAAATGTGTACCGGTTGGCGAAGAAGGAGCTAGACGAGCTGAAGCTATAGCTAGAAGAATTACAGATCAAGGAATTTGTTCGTCCTAGTGCATCACCCTGGGGAGCACCAGTGTTGTTTGTACCAAAGAAGGACGGAACATACCGGATGTGTATTAATTACAGAGCCCTTAATGCTTTGACAATAAAAAACAAGTACCCTCTTCCACGGATTGATGATCTGTTCGATCAACTGACAGGAGCAGTGGTGTTCTCAAAGATAGATTTAATATCAGGCTATCATCAGGTAAAAGTACGGAGAGAAGACATTCCAAAGACAGCATTCATGACTCGTTATGGTCACTACGAGTTCCTGGTGATGCCTTTTGGACTGACAAATGCACCTGCCGTATTTATGAACCTGATGAACAGAGTCTTACACCAGTATCTGGACCAGTTTGTGGTAGTCTTCATTGACGACATCTTGGTGTATTTGAAGAGCCACGAGGAGCGCGAATAGCACTTGAGACTGGTGTTAGAAACATTGAGACATGAAAGTCTTTATGCTAAGCTGAGCAAGTGCGAGTTCTTCCTTGATCGTGTCATTTTTCTTGGACACGTTATCACAGGAGATGGCATCTCGGTGGACCCAGCAAAGATCTCATCTGTAGAGACATGGCCAACCCCTACCAACGTCTCAAAGGTGAGAAGCTTTCTAGGACTTGCAGGATATTAACGGAGGTTCGTGGAGAACTTTGCAAGGATCGCAGAGCCGATAACCCGTTTGACCCGCAAGGAGCAGGAGTTCATCTGGTCAGAGGAATGCCAAATAGCTTTCGATGAACTGAAGAAACGTCTGACTACGGCTCCCATCTTGACCATACCATCTGGATCCGGAAGATTCGTAATATATAGCGATGCATCCGGAAAAGGATTAGGTTGTGTCTTAATGCAACATGGGAAAGTTGTAGCCTATGCCTCAAGATAACTGAGGACCCATGAGAAGAACTACCCCACGCACGACCTGGAGCTTGCCGCAGTCATTTTTGCCCTGAAGCTTTGGAGACATTATCTATACGGCGAACGAGTGGAGATATTCACTGATCACAAGAGCCTGAAGTACGTCTACACCCAGAAGGACTTAAACCTGAGACAAAGACGCTGGTTCGAGGTAATGACAGACTTCGAGATCGATCTGCAGTACCATTCAGGAAAGGCTAACGTAGTAGCTGATGCTCTAAGCAGAAGACCCACGACATTTTTCCTGACCACCCAACCAGATCTATTGAGAGATCTAGAACAGTTAGGTATAAAGGTCATTATGCCAAAAGTCGACGGCCAATTGTCAAATTACCAGTTGCAATCAACATTGGTCGAGAGAATGAAGGCTGCTTTGCCAACAGATGTAAGATTTCAGAGACTTCGACAAAGAACAGAGGCCGAAATCCAGACAGGATATCACATACACGAAGACGGGACTTTAAGGTGTGGAGAACGTCTTTATGTTCCAAATGGAGAACTTCGTGAAGAGCTGTCAGAAGCTCACAGCTTAACATACTCTATCCATCCAGGTAACACAAAGATGTACAGAGATCTGAGGCAATACTATTGGTGACATGGAATGAAGAGAGAGATAGCACGCTTTGTGGCAAAATGCCTGGTGTGTCAGCAAGTTAAGGCTGAACATCAAAGATCCGCAGGTCTACTTCAACCCCTCCCAATACCTGAGTGGAAATGGGAACACATTACTATGGACTTTGTTACGGACTTTCCAAGAAGTCCCAGTGGTCGTAATGTTGTATGGGTGATCGTAGATCGACTCACCAAGGCTGCACATTTCTTATCTTTCAGAGTCGGACAATCTACAGAAGTCTAGCAGACATGTACATGAAGGAGATCGTACGTCTGCATGGAGTACCAGTCAATATAGTGTCTGACAAGGATACGAGGTTTACATCTTACTTTTGGCAAAGTATGCAAGAGAGTCATGGTACCCACCTAAAGTTCAGTACATCGTATCACCCGCAGACAGATGGACAGTCCGAGCGTACCATTCAAACCCTAGAAGATATGCTGAGAGCATGCATGCTTGATTTTAGTGGATCATGGGAAGATCATTTACGTCTGGTGGAATTTTTCTACAATAATAGCTATCAAGCGAGCATTCAAATGGCTCCCTTTGAAGCATTGTATGGTAGGAAATATCGTTCCCCAGTATGTTGGAGCAATATAGACGAAAGACAGATCCTAGGACCAGAATTGGTCGTTCGTACGGTGGAGAAGGTAAAGAAGATCCAAGGACACCTGCGAGCAGCGCAGGACAGACAAAAGCACTGGGCAAACGTACATCGACGACCTCTAGAATTCCAAGTGGGAGAATATGTGTTTTTGAAGATCTCACCTACCCGAGGGACTATCAGATTTGGAGGAAGAGAAAAATTGAGTCCGAGGTACATCGAACCCTTCGATGTGTTGGAACGCATCGGAGAAGTTGCTTACAAGCTAGCCTTACCTCAGACATTGGAAGGAGTACATGACGTCTTCCACGTATCTCATCTAAGGAGGTACATTCCAGATCCAAGTCATATTCTGGACCACTCGGAGATCACTGTCGGCCCGAGTTTATCGTACCAGGAGGAGCCTGTAGATATCCTAGACAGAAGCGAGAAG